>CM039735.1:14135276-14165391 GCA_022539455.1 Dendrobium nobile
ATGATTGTGACAACAAATATGTTGGCAACATTGATGATGACATCATTTGTGATTTCATTGATGTCCGTGGCTGAGGCTAGGGTTTGAAAGAGAAATTTGAGAAGCTTTGGGTGCAATCTTTTATATATATATATATATATATATATAAACTAGTGGATTATCAATAGAAAGACACACTCCATCATTTTCCTCATATTGATATCTTAAAAGACACAGTGGAATAGATTAATGGCTATTAGGCACCATGACTTTAAGTTACATAGAGAATAGAGTTAAATGATAGAAATCTGAGAACATATAACAAATTAGGAGGGGAAAGCCCTTCAAGAGAAGAGACTTTCCCAACAGGAGGAGGAGAACCATAGCGACATATAGAAGGTAGAGAATATATGATAAGGAATCAGAAGAACTATCAATTACCTATCATATGTGAAGCATCACCTTATTTTGCATAACATACCAAAAGAAAAAATTGTATTTTAAATTGTCTAAATTTAGCGGACTATATTGATGTATATTTATGCTGGGATGATCCAAGTTTTCATTGATAATAGCAGAACTAACAGACTAAAGATACGTCGCCTAGAGAAGACGAGCCACAATAATGAGATAGATCTCAATGAAAAATCCTAACAGCATTAGTACAAAATTTGATGGAATAACTCTGCATGAACATGCCATGCATATATGTTACTACCATTTATTCAATCCATTGATTTCAATCAACCTTTTCATTCATTCCATTCATTCATATTATGAAGTTTATTTTTTAATGAGATAGCTAACTAAGCTATTGTTATCGATCATGATGGTTGCATTGAAAAACCTAATAGTGGCGATGATGATTGCAATGCCAAATATTTTTGGCTAATTATTAGTGCATTAATATGGCCTTTTTTTTTGAAATTTTTGAGATTATATATGTATAAATTGCTTATTTGAAAATTTATGTGGGTAATATAATCTTATTTTCTTTGCACATTTTGCTTTTTGATGCATCAACCTAATGCCCTCATGTTTTTTTTCCTAACCCTGACAAACCACGGTCATGCATGTTTCTTCTAATAGAAAATTAGAAGGAATGTTTTTATTTTACATAATCCTTCGCCTTTTTTTAATTTAATAAATTCTTGAATAGAAATTGATGTTAGACTGAGTTCTGCAGATGCTATGCTATTTGTAGCTCTTCTATGAACTTATTGAAGTTGTATTATATTTTTCTTATATGAACTTTAATTGCATTTACGGCTTATTTTATTGCTTGTAGATATAAATATGCATAATATATATATTTTGAGAATGGTAAGTATAAATGTATAAATTTCATGTAGGCGATATTCGAATGACCTTCAAAATCTCTACCAACCAAACTAGCTGACACCCACCATAAAATATATTTTAGAAAATAAGAAATTATTTCAACTTGTTTTTTGTCTAAATTTGAAATCTTCACATTCAAAGATATATACTTAGTTCAAATCTAATATTTAATTGTAAGTACAATTGACTAAATGATGAAATATAATAAAATTTCACTATTTTTAAATGCGTTTTCTTAAAGCAACCAAAATTTATTTGCTAACAGGCAATGGTGGTTAGAGGGCCATAGTGACGCCGGAGCTGAACTGATTAATCTGATTAACTTCAGGATGGTTTAATTCTATTTAGTTGTCAGGATGGCTATAGATATACAACATTCCTTATGTTTGGTGTGGCCTATTATGTTGCTATATTTGTTTATAAATACTTAGCCAATACTTGTAATAGGCAGATTTTAGAGATTAATAAAGGCTTTTGCCATGTTACTTTGATTCTTGTACCCCGAGATTAATTTCATGTGGTGGATTCTTGTCCCAAAGAGTTCTTGGTGACTTGTGCGGCCACGGCCATCAGATCGTCGATGTGGATTCGTCGAGCCCCCTCCTATCTGGTGTCATTTGTTATCAGTGCTGGCAAGATGCTGGCATTTTGACATGATTTTATCGTCTTTTGGTGGTCGGATCGCAATTACAAACCACTCTCCTCTTGCCTTCTTGACAGAATCATTTTATCATCTTTCATCAGCATCCTCTTTCTGACTTCTTGACTTCTTGCCTTTTAGGTTTCAAATCCTCTTGTATTCTTGACTAGATTTTACAAATTTGGTTCCAGATCTTCCTTGCATGCTTCACACTACACCATGAGGTCATTTGGATTATAAGGAATCTTGCACTGGGAGTACCCAGATAGATGATCAGGAGTGAAACCACCAATAGAGGCCATGTACTCAAAATGGCAAAGTAGTCCTCTGTCCAGACATCCTCAAGATTGGTGTGGTTCTTGAAAGAGATCTTTAGCCCCATGGAACTGCCGACGAACCTCTTCTTCTCCAAACTAATTTCTTTTCTTGAAGGACAAAACAAGATGTCTTCTCAATGGATGTTGCAGGGACCACTTCAAGACGTAGAAATTGAAGATCTTCAACATGAAATTATTCAATTCAAATGACGATTGTCATAGCTTGAACGAAGGACATATTGGAGCACCCTCGGTCGAGACTTTGATGGCTTTCTGATCTGATTTTTTCAGAATAAAAAAAGCAAGGATAAATCGAATGAAAAACATGTGATTGTTGATACTGTTCATTCTCCCAGAGCTCTTACTCATTCAGTAGTTATTAAGAAACCCATTGGCTCAAATAAAGGTGGAAAATTTGAGGGACTTGGTGTTCGGAAGCTCACCACAAAGAAAAATGAAAGCCTCTATGATTAGAAACCAGAAGAACCATCATCAGATCTAACTTCCTCGATCAAGTTCAGCTTCGAAGAATTTGAAGATCTGCTGTCGAACTCGTCGACTTGGTCTGTCTATGATGAACTCGTGTTTGACATGCATGATGATGACGACATGTTCTTGGGAGTTCTTGATGTTAATAAGCCTTTGTATGATGATTATCAAAGCGAGCCTGATTTCCATCATGAACTATTCACTCATAGTGTTCACAATAAAGAAACAAACTTGATCGTCATCACTGACAAAAAAAATGCAATTCAATATCTCCCCAATGGTTTGGATATTGAAACTTCTATCTACTTCTCTAGGATGCTGAAAGAAACACAAATGATTCCAAATAATTTCACAATCACAAATGGTCTGTTCACTTGTGCTAAACTTGAGATGCTGAAGATTAGTAGACAAATTGACATCAAGTTGATCTATCCAGACTAGTTTAGTCAATCAAACCCGTCTCCTTATTGTGGCCAACCGAGCATCTTCCTATGAGTTTGAAGTTCCTTCTACCCCGGTAGTATGATGCTGGATCTGTGCTGATTAATACAATTAAACTTCAAGATATTTTAATTCAATTTAGTTGATAGTATGGCTACAGATATACAATGTTCCTTATGTTTTGTTTAGCCTATTATGTTGATACATTTGTCTAGCCAATACTTGTAATATGCATATTTTAGAGATTATTACAGGCTTTTGCCATGTTACTTTGATTCATGTATCCTGAGATTAATTTTAGGTGGTGAATTCTTGTCCCAAGGAGTTCTTGGAGATTTAATTGGCCACGGTCAACGTATCGTCAACATGGATTTGCCGAGCCCCCTCTTATTCGATGTCACATAGTCGACGGGCAACGGAAGATAGAAGAATCGTAGACGGGCAACGGAAGATAGAAGGATCGTAGGTGGGCAATAATGGTCGAAGGGATCACAATTAACAAGCGATGATGATGGGAGGAACCACAATAGAGTGGTGACAGCTGTCAGAGGAAGGCCCGACAATGGCTACTAGATGGAGATCCAACGTCAATGCTCGAGCACAGGTCCGGCAGCAACGATTTGGTGGCGTTGATTCATCAGTAGTCGTTTCGGGGTGGATCTCCAGGATTCTCTTGTTCGAGAAATCTTCTCTACTTCCTTCACCCCTTTCATATGAATAATGTGGGTCTATTTATAGATTTTTTGAAGTGGCATGCTTAATAAATATTGAAAAGATCTGGAGTAAATTTGGAATATTCTATCGGACGACTGATATAAATTTCCTCGATCATGGAACATTCTTTAAACGTTTATATCACATAATGACAGTGGAATTCAGTGATCTTGGGCTCATTGGATTCGTCAGCAATCATGTTGGGATGGCGTTGATTCATCGGCAGTCGTGTTGGGATGGATCTCCAAGATTTTTCCAGTTTAAGAAATCTTCTCTTCTTCCTCTACCCCTTTCATGTGAATAATGTGGGTCTATTTATAGTTTTTCAAAGTGGCGTACTAAGTAAATATAAAAAAGATCTAGATTAAATTTGGAGTGTTCTATCAGACAACTTATATAAATTCTCTTGATCATGAAACATTATTTAAACATTTATATCTCTTCATGACATCGGAATTCAATGATCTTGGGCTCATTGGATTCGTCTAGTCAAGCCACTCAATTCGACTATAAGCGTGCATATTTGATTTCATTTTATCATCCAATTGATGTTTTGAAGCTTCCAAGAATATTTTGATCCTTTAATTTAGGCTCATTTGTACTCTGATTGGACTGAATTTTGTGTCATTAGGTTTGTCTCATTAGGATGTTCAATTTGACTATAAGCTTCCTCAAATTGGAGTTTAGATGGCCCCGAACTTATTTTTGAAAATTGTTATTTATATTTGCATCAAGATTCGTACCTGACGCATCAAGCCTATATTATATTATATTTCAATGATAACATAACCAATTTAACAAATGGGTAGGGTTCTGGTTCCAATTTATGGCTCATTTGAAAATTTGGGTCGGGTCTAGGTCGACCTACTAATCCAAATTTGACCTAGATCTGACCTAAGTTGCTATTACGCATCCAACTTCCAACACCCGCACAAGCTCCGCTGCATCCACATGGCACCTACACAAGTAAGAAAATCGTGCTCGCATCGCTCACGCTCACATTGCCCATGGTGCACGCTTATACCCCACAAGATTGCACCACCACCAACGGCCCACTCCCTCGCTCGCCTATAGCCTACTCACAACCTGGGTTAACGGGTCAAGTCCTGGTCTGAATTCCTGACTAGCTTTTCTAATCATGCCAGGTTCGAATTAGATTAGTTGAAGAAGGGGCCAATTTCGAATCGGACCCAAACATGACTCTAAAATCCTTTTTTTTTTTTAGTTAAAACCCACAGAGGAGATTATGCGTTAATACCAAAAAAAGGGTTACAAGGTCCTTAATAGTAGGAACCTCCAGCTTGCTAATGCTCAACTGAGCTACAAGATAAAAAAAAAAAAAAAACCTTAAAAGCCAGTGGTTTCATATACTAAAGATTACAAAAAAAAATCTAAGAACATTCTAGAGCTGCAAGACAACAATACTCAAAAAAGGAATGAAAAGATAGTGAGAATCAGCACATACCTCATGCAAAAAGAATCGGCACACCTCCACTATCTCTAAAATTTCGAACTCACGGAATCCCTGCCGAAATCTATTTTGACTCCCCTATATTCCTATAATAAATTAATTATTATTTGGGAGCTATATGACTGCTGAAGGAAGAAGCCTCCTAAGTCATACCTTTGATCGTCTGACCGTTTATTATCTGACTCTTTCCGATCGTAACTAATTACTATACGATGATGGCGGGTCCTCTTCAACATTGACACTTTCAAGGATTGTAATTCAAACATCTCGACCAAGTCTGCGTTGACACTTCTCTGCCCCTCCTTCCTGCTTGTATTCTTTCTATAAATACCCAACTCCCCATCCAAGCATCAAATATACAGATCAAAACCAAAGATTTGTTGAACTTCAGCAGAAGAGAGAAAACAGGCCACCGAAAGATCTTAGCAAGAATTAAGATGGCCGCTCTACAGACCCAATGCCTTCTTCGAACTTCATGCTTTATACCGTCGCAGCTCCCTCCGTGCCGTGGAAGATGGCGAGCAAGCCTTCAATCGCTTCCAAAACTTCAATCTCTCATCCCATTTGAAGAACTTACCATGCAAACAGGACAATCGACCATCAAGAGGAACAAGAACAACAGCTTAATCACTGCCAAGCTTCTTGCCATTGCCGAGGCCGCCGCAGACCGCGCAGAAATGCATGCCATCATCGGCGAGCAGCGCAACAATTGGAACCACCTCTTCCTCCATTCTATCAACTCCATCAACCTCACCGCCTCTCTCATGGCTGCGATCGCCTCCATCCCTGAAATAGCGGCATCCCAACCCCTCAACCTCTCCTCCGCCGTCCTCTTCACTTCAGCTGCCGGACTGATGCTTCTCGTCAACAAGATCCAGCCTTCGCAGCTTGCAGAGGAGCAGCGGAACGCCGCCCGACTCTTCAAGCAGCTGGAAAGATCCATCCGTAGTTTGGGAGGCAGTACTTCAAGTGAATCCGACGTGGAAGAAGCCATGGAGAAGGTTCTCGCGCTGCAAAAGGCCTACCCGCTTCCTCTGCTCCCGGGAATGCTCGAAAAATTTCCCAAAGTAGTCGAGCCCACCAAGTGGTGGCCGAAGCAGAGGAAAACGCAAAGGAAGCAAGGAGTTGCTGGGAATGGGTGGAGCAGTGAGATGGAAAAGGAGATGATGGGAGTTTTGAGAGTGCTGAAATCCAAGGATAAGGAGCAGTACGTAAGGCTTGGACAACTGGTTCTTAGCATCAACAAGTTCTTATCTTTCGCCGGCCCTCTGCTCGCCGGAGTTGCCGCGGTCGGAGCTGCTAGTTCCATAGGCGGCGGTGCACATGGTTCGTGGCCGGCGGTGGTTGGGGGAGCGTTGGCGGCAGTGGTGAACACAATGGAGCACGGGGGGCAGGTGGGGATGGTGTTCGAGCTGTTTAGGAACTGTGCGGGATTCTATAGGAGGTTGGAGGAGGAGATTGAGTATAACTTGGGGGAGGAGGAGGAGATGAGGGAACAGGAAGAGGTCTTTGAAGTGAAGATGGCGTTGCAGCTTGGAAGGAGTCTGTCTGAGCTCAGAAGAATGGGTTCCTATTCATCTCCTTCTTATGAAGATGAGGTGATTGAAGAGTTTGCCGGAAAACTATTCTGAAGAAATTAGATTCAGAAACACCTTATTCGAGATGGATAGATAATCAATGACTTGTACATCACTAATTATTTTATTTAATTATTCTTTTATTCTTCACAAATCACACATATTGGTTACTTCATTAATTTTTTTTCTTTGGATAAAATGAGAGCAGGGCTTGATTTGTGACAATTTTTATTGTTTTTTGAAGTTATTTTTTAGTCTAAATGTTTTTAGTTAAAAAAATTTATATCAAAATTTAATTTTAAAAAATTAAAAAAAAAATTGTCTTAAACAAAGTCTAAGCTTCTTACCCTTTTTTTTTTCAAATTGGAGCCACAATTTATGTTTAACAATTATTTTTGTTTTACTTTAAAAAAATTATGTCTTAGAAACTATTTTTTATAGGTTTCAAAAAAGTTAAATTTCTCACAATATCTTTATAACTACTTTTACAAAAGATAGTAATTGTCCTTAATGGATCCTTAGGCTTGGTTTAGGATAACTTTCTTATTGATTTGTAATATTGTTGTAAATAAAATAACTTTTTTAAATTGTAATAAAAAACAGCTTCATAGTATAAATTTTTTTTTGAAAGCACCATAAAAGTATTGGTCAAATAGAAATAATGAGTAAAATCTGAAAAATAAACATAACAAAGCCTTTTAAGTAAAATTGCAACAAGTAAGAAGACCCTTTATGATATACATATGGAATTCAATAAAATGTGAACATGTGGAATTTTAATTTTTTCTCATACACGAAGTTTTTAACACTACCATTGACAGGTCCCAAGTCTTGGATGAAAAAAGTGAAGGGTTACGTTAGGTAGTCGACAGCCAGCGTAAAACTTGTCAAATAATAATGACATGAATCATTTAAGAAATTATGTTAATGCTAAGACGTCCTCTAGAAGCGACGGATGTATGGCCTGAATACAGTGACAAGTGAGCAAGCTGCACCGGCGCCTGGGTGCAGTGTTAAATAGGCAAGGGTTCCCACATCAAGGACGGATGTGGGCAAAGAAGCTAGTCCATGAAACTAAAATTAGGATAGGAACTTGGAAGATAGGTTCCCTTACTGGAAAATTAATGGATTTAATAGATATTATGATTCATATGAATATAAATATTTTGTGCATTCAGGAAACTAAATGGATTGGAGAGAAAGCTAAGGAAATTGATAGTTTAGGATTTAAACTTTAGTATTCGGGTAAGAGTCGTACTAGAAATATTGTAGGTGTTATTATAGATAAGAGTTTGAAGGATAATGTTATAAAAATTAATAGGATTAGAGATAGAATTATAGTTTTAAAGATTGTTGTTGATGATAAGATTGTTAATATTATAAGTGCTTATGCTCCTCAAGTATGTTTAGATATGAGTTTGAAATAAAATTTTTGGAATGACTTAGAAGAATTATTACAAAATATACCTCTAAAAGAAAGATTTTTTATCAGAGGAGATTTAAATAGACATGTTGGTAGAGAGGTTGATGATTTTAAAAGCATTCATGGTGGCTATGGTTTTGGAACAACAAATGAAGGTGGCAAGACCATTTTAGATTTTTGTTTAGCTTATGATTTTTCAATTGTTAATACCTTATTTAAGAAAAGGAATGAGCATCTCATCACTTATAAAAATGGATATATACAACCCAGATTGACTATTTTCTTATAAGAAAATTAGATCGATTAGATTGCAAAGATTGTAAAATTATTTTGAGTTAAAATTTATGTACCCAATATCGATTATTAGTTTTGGACTTTTAGATAAAGGGGCAGATAATAAAAAATAAAGTAAAATGATATTCTAGGATTAGATGAAGGCATTTAAAGAATATTAATAAAAATATTTTTAAGAGTAAGATTTTAGATCTTAAAATTTTATCTGTGCATGAGGATGCTAATATTATGTGGGATAAAGTGACTTGTGATATTAAGAATATTGTAAAAGATGTTCTTTGAGTATAAAAGGGAAAAGCTCTTGATAGTAAAAATAGTTGGTGGTGGAATCCAAATGTGCAAAAAAAAATTAAGAATTAGAAGATTTGTTATAAAGATTGGTTTAATTTTAAAAATTCTTATAATTGGGAAAGCTATAAAGAGGCTCGTAAGGAATCTAAGAAAGCAATATACAATGTAAAGACCTTAGTTTTTAGTGATTTATATAATAGATTAGATACTAAGAAGGGAAAAAGATATATGTATAAGTTAGCCAAACAAAAAAATAGGAGTAGTAAGGATTTAGTTCAAGTGAAGTGTATTAAGGATGAAGATTAAAAAATACTTTTCTTAGAAGATGATATTCAACAAAAGTGTTTGAGATATTATGCTAAACTTTTTAATGAAAATTGAGAAAATAAGATTGACTATAGTGACCTTAGCATCCTAAATGAAAATAAAGATTTCTGTTTTTATTGGCGTATTAAAAAAAATAAATTGTGGAAAAGCTGTTGGACCTGATGATATTCTAATAGATGTGTGGAAATGCTTAGGGGATGAAGGTATTTCTTGGCTTACTAAACTTTATAATACTATTTTGAAGACTAAAAAAGATGCCAGATGAGTGGAGAATGAGTGGGTTAATTCTTATTTTTAAGAATAAAGGTGATGCACAAGATTGTGCGAATTATAGAGGAATTAAGTTAATGTATCATACTTTAAAACTATGGGAGCGAGTTATAGAGCATAGGTTGCGGCGTGATACTAATGTTTCTCAAAATCAATTTGGATTCATGCTGGGTAGGTCTACTATGGAAGTCATATATTTATTAAGAGGTTTAATGGATAAATATAGAGAAAATAAGGAGGATCTACATATGATATTTATTGATTTAGAAAAAGCATATGATAAAGTTCCAAGAGAAGTGCTATGGAGAGTTCTTAAAAAGAAATGAGTTAATAATGCTTATATTCAAATCATTACAGATATGTATGAAGGAGCGATTACTTGTGTTCAAACACAATGTGGTTTGACTAAGTATTTCCCTATTTTGGTTGGGTTACATCAAGGATCAACCTTAAGCCCATATCTTTTTGCTTTAGTCATGGATGTTCTCACTAGACATTTGCAAGAGGATGTACCTTGGTGTATGCTTTTTGCTGATGATATTCTTCTTGTTGATAAGACTAGAGAGGGAGTTGAAAGTAAACTTGAATTATGGAGGTCAATATTATAGACTAAAAGTTTTCGCTTGAGTAGATCTAAAACGGAATATATGGAGTGTAATTTTAGTAGTAGTAGACCTAGTGAGGGGATTGTGACTTTGGGTGATCAAGTCATTAATAAGAGTACACATTTTAGATATCTTGGATCTATTGTTCAGAGTGATGGTGAAATAGATGGGGATATTATCAGCAGAATTCAAGTTGGATTGTTGAAGTGGAAGAATGCATCGGGCTTGTTGTGTGATGGAAAAGTACCCCTCAAACTTAAGGGAAAATTCTATAAGATGGTAGTGAGGCTTACAATGCTTTATGGTGCTGAATGTTGGCCATTAAAAGAGAAGTATAATATTAAGTTAAGTGTGGCAGAGATGAGGATGCTCAGGTGGATGAGTGGCTTTACCCTTAAAGATAGGATATGAAATGAGCATATACGTGAAAAGGTTGGAGTAGCTCCATTAGAAGATAAGATTAGAGAGAGTCGCCATAGATGGTTTGGTCACATAAAACCACGACCTTCCAATGACCCGGTTAGGAGAGTAGAGGTATTGGATTTGACTTATGTTAAGAAATGTAGAGGCATACCTAAAAAAACCTAGTTAGAAAATATTAGGAATTACCTTTGTTTATTAGATTTAAATGATAATTTGACCTTTAATAGGACACAATGGATAAAAAGGATTCATGTAGCTGACCCCACGTAGTAGGATAAAGGCTTGATGTTGTTGTTGTTGTTGTTGTTATATTATTTATCTTATGACCTGACGACTCGACCCGATCGAAACACTCACTTCAACCTTTAAAAAAAACCCAAAAACAACCATTTATTTAGGGTTTTGGTGAGCAGCAGAATATCACATTTTACCTGCTGAGAAAGAAAAAGCGAGAAACAAGCGAAGAAGATGAAAATTGGTTTGGAGGACATTGCATTCACTGAGAAGATGGAAGGCGATATGCAAAACGTCCAGGAAGAGTTACTTCAGCCAACTATGGGAGAAAAAATAGGGTTATCATTGGTAAATTTTTTAAACTCCTCCCAAGTTATGTTGTTTTTCTACGAATATGTAGTTTTTTAGAGTTTAATGGTGTATTCATTAATAAAATGTGTCGAAAGGTGCAAACAAGTCTGATTATT
The DNA here is from genome assembly GCA_022539455.1 of Dendrobium nobile. Taxonomy (NCBI): domain Eukaryota; kingdom Viridiplantae; phylum Streptophyta; class Magnoliopsida; order Asparagales; family Orchidaceae; genus Dendrobium; species Dendrobium nobile. The sequence continues at coordinate 14,146,580 of CM039735.1, forward strand.
AGGGTTTAGGATGTATTCTTCAAATTATGTTTATTTGTAAAATTATGTTAGAATTTTAATTTTTCTAATACGCACCGTGTAGTGATATGTATTACTGTGTATTATTTATAATTGAGCTATGTAATGTTGTGTACAATAGTACATTGTTGGGTATTGTTGTATATTGCTATATATTGATACATAATGTTGTGTATCTATATTTTTATTGAGCTGTGTATTATTATGTATTGCTATGTATCTATATGCATATTGAGATGGGTATTGATGTTTATTTATGTGTATTGATGTGTACTGCTGAGTATTGCTATGTATTAAGATGTGTATTATTGTATACTATTATGTTTTACTTTATACTACTATTTATTGAGTTGTGTGCTGATGTATAGTGATGTGTACTGGTGAGTATTGTTGTGTTTTGACCTATTTATATTGTATAATATTATGTACTATTGTGTATTGAACTTTGTATTATTGTTTATTGATACGCATTGCTTTGTATTAATATATATTGCTATGTATTTAGCTAGTTATTATTGTGTACTGATGTGTACTATTATGTATTGAGTTGTGTATTGATGTGTATATAGCTGTGTATTATTGTGTATTGTTGTGTACTATTGTGTATTGTGATGTGTATTGTTATGTATTATGATGTATACAAGCTTAGAATCAACATTTTGAGTAGCATTTGCTTGGACACATGGTGCTTATAATTATGAGAAGAAAGTATATGATAAGTACTATTGTTATGCTCATACTATTAGTTTTAGTGTTCACAAAGAAAATTGCAGTTATTGGTCAATTTCATAAAGATAAGATCTAAGGAGTTTGTATGTTCGAAAGCTACTTTCAAGTGGTATTGACTTAAATTCCCAATCAAAATATAGGAAATTAAACACCATAACTAGGTGTCCCGCTATGATTAGATTTCAGTGGATGTTGATTCCATTTGGATAGTAGCAATTTTAGAGATGGAATTTGGCATCTTTTGGTGTAATTATTAGAATTTCATTAAGAAACTCTATAGTTAACCATTTTCATCCTTGAAAACCTAGGGATGGGTGACCTTATAAGAAGTTACACCAATGTGACAAAAATTATGAGACCCTTAGGGCAAAGAAGCCAATATCTTGATAGTTAAGAGTTTGAGTTTTTACACACAGATTCAGTGCCATAGTGTTACATACAAACTTTAGAATTACAATAAAAAGAGAGACTCAAACATCGCAGTAGCAATTTTTTGCACTATTGTACTCACTACAGGAAAACAACTCATTTCCGACAAAATTTTCGGCGGAATTAAATTCACACAAATTCTGACGGGTTTTCCGACAAATTACCAACGAAACATTTCCGGTGGACTTTCCGATGGAATTTTTGTTTAGCTTACCGACGAATTTATTTCCGACAGAAATGCCGACGAAAATTAATTTTTCCTAAAAATGACTATAATAAATATTTATCATTAATTATTTTTAATAACTCATTATAATTTTAAATAATTTAAATAAAATATTTTAAAATTAAATTAACTAATTTAACAATTTATTATTAAATTAAATTAAATTAAATAAATAAATTATATTAATTAAATTAATAATGTATTGTTACTTTTTATAATTTATAATTTATAATATAAATATAAAAAAATAGATTATATAACATGTTTTTCATCGTAGCACAATGGTTGGGAGCTTGAGCGGCAGCATGAGGTGCACGGTTCGAATCCCGTCGAAGGACCGTGCAATCACGGGCACGAGCAAGCGCACGGGCTCGGGCTGGGCTGGGTTGGGGTGTGCGGTAATTGGGCCTGGGTTCAGGGTGGAGGGAGCACAGGCTGGGGCATCTTGTGGCTGGGCCTACGCTGCATGTTTCGCCCGGAATTGGCTAGGGCTGAGCCTTAGCCTTGTCCTCAACCTGGGAGCACGACCTGGTTGGGCAAAATGATTTTAAAAATTTTTCTTAATTTTTTCGGCAAACAAATCTTGTCGGAAATTGTACCGGTGGAATATTTTCGCCAGAATTATGCCGGAAAGCATTTCCGGCGAATTTTTTACTCCGAATCCTTTTTTCCGACGTGCGTTTTACTGGCGCAAAATTTTTCATCGAAAAAGCAAATTTTCGACGAATTTTATTGATTTTCTGACGAATTTTGGTCGCCAGTAGCACACAATTTTCTTGTAGTGGCTCTCCAACCAAATGTTGCAGTGCTCACAAGCACATCGTCGAAGTGCTCTAATCCAAATAAAAATTCAAAATTTCATATTTAAAATACTTTTTATTTTTGGGTTATTACACTCCACCATGAAATTATATTTTTATAAAGCTCTTCTTGCAGATATTAAATGAGGTCTTCTTTCTTCTCAAATTTTTATGTGGAAGAATATGAAATAGCATGGAGAGGCGAGCCATGAATTTTTTCGAAAACCTTTCATTCTCCATATATGGGTGCCGGAGTTTAAGTCTAGAAGGGAGAACTTCACCTCCATACTGATTTGAATCAAAATCTTAAATCTTCCCTCATCTTGCTGGAACACAATTAGAATATCAAAAATTACTAGCATAGTTGGAACACCTCTTACAGTTGACCCCCTCACTGTTGCAAAAATACCTCTTACCTATAATAGCCCTTGTTTTGACTCTATCAAATATTATTTTTTGGAGTCGATAAAAGTTTAAATTATAAATTATCTTCGCCATAACATTATTATTATAACATTTTACTTATACATGTGAATGTAACTGTTATAATTTGATCGTTAACATGCATATTGCTCTTTTATCGTGCTTTAAATTCAATTATAGATTTTGGTGACCTGCTAGACTTTTTAGCTCATTATATATATTTAAATGATTTTAGGTCAGGGCAGAGAATCAGGAGTGTGAGGCTGGTTAAGATTCCTTTAGGTTCAAGCTTTTTTTATTTTAGTTATTCTTTTATACTTATGACAGGATAGATATGTGATGATTGTATAGATCATGAGTATTATATATAATTTTTAGGAATGAATACAGATGTGTACATTGATGTTTTAAATTATAGAATTGATTTTATTATTTATTATTGATATATGATATTATATAGCTCTGGTTGTTATTTATTAAAAGATAAATGAATAATTATTTCAAATTAGATTCTGGGGGCATCATGTTACCTTTGTGAGGTTTGTGTACAAGTTAAAAATGGAGTCATTCTACCCAATGAAGTCAATATATCTACAAGGGGACTGAATAAAATTTGTGTATCTTTTAAGATTGAAAATATGAACCTTACACTGGATATGGCTCTTTAGTTTGTTCCTCAAACTTTTACCCCACTAAACCAACAGATTAAATAAAATATGACTTCTCCCTCATAGGCAAAAGTCGTAGCTAAAAACCTAGAAAATCTATATCTCTCAACACCAAATCACCCAATAATAATGTTAAATTTGTTAAAACCATATATGAAAAGAGTCATTAAGAACAACCAGTTAACATCCTTAGTACCTCTCACCCTAAACAATCTGTAACCATAAAACAGTCTCTTAACCTCTCTAGAACATTACTAGCAAATGTTGATAAGGAAATACACTTAAAAGATCAAAATATGAATCAAAACCTAAAAAAATTTAACCTTCATAAGCCTCCAAGTACCTCTATTCAAAATAAACTTACAGCCCATAAACCTACTCAATCCTCTCATCCCTCTAACCAAAGTTTTGCATCAAATCAGCCATAAGAAATAAGCCTAGAGCAAGGAAATAACCATCCAATAAACCCCAAACCCAAAGTCAACCTCCTAGCCTTAGGAAAAAGACCTCCTCCTCCTTGGAAAATTAAAGTCCCTACCATCCGTTGCCTCTTGGAATGTGGGATTTGTTAACAAACATTCCACGTGTCAAGCAATGTTTGGGTTATAAGGTTAACGTTAGAATAGGTCGTACAGTTCTTTATCAATGTTGCCTATATATACTTAGCTCTTCTGTAACAAAAATGAAATGAGAAAAACATCTTTCTACTTTCTCTGTTATTGTTCTGGCACTTTCTCTATCTCCGTCCTATCTCTCTCTAAAAGACGAGACTACTCTTTCAACATGGTATCAGAGGTCTCAGGTTTTCCCTAAGACTAAAACACTTTCGGCTCTCATGTCCACCGATACAATGATGTCCGCCGCTCCGGCCGCTAACATCACTTCGGATGGCGAGTTTCCTTCCCCTCAAATTCCTTCCTCCCTCAAGTTCTTGATGAACATCATCAAGAATGTCACGGCTCAAACTCTCACAGCCGAAAATCACTCAATCTGGAGATCACAAGTGCTCAAGTTATTTCGAGCAAACGGATTCGAAGGATTCTTGGATGGAACCACTGCTGCTCCGCCTCCCCATATCTTCTCCGGTACAAATCAACAAATCTCAAATCCCGCTCACACCACTTGGGTCCTCATAGACCAAAACCTCGCCGCTGCTCTTTAGTCAATCATTTCACCGGCCATCTTACCGTACGTTCTCTCCGTCAATCACTGCTCCAAAATTTGGCAAACTCTCGATGTCTGCCTACAATCCTGCACAAGATCAAGAATCGCACACCTAAAAAACAAACTACATTTCTTGTCCATGAAAGACAAGAATATGATGCAATACCTTCTTGACGTCAAGGCCAAAGTCGACGCCCTCGCCGCCGCCGGAGCCCCTGTCGATGTTGAAGACGTTATTCACTACACCCTCAATGGCCTTCCAAATACCTATCACGCGTTCAAAACGGCTATCCGCACAAACCTTTGCTCCGTCAGCCTTGATGAACTTTACACCCTTTTGTGTAGTGAAGAACTAAACCTGGCTCACGAAACCCTTCGAGATCTTCAATCTCTAAACCTTACCGGCGATCAGACGGCTCTGACCGCAAGTCGCGGAAGAGGCCGCGGTCGGTCATCCCAGCATCGGGGACGTTCTTCCGCCCGCCAAACTACCACACCAAATCAGAACCGTGGCGGCAAACAGAACCACTCATCCGTGACATGCCAAATATGTGGAAAATTCAGCCACTCGGCAATCAAGTGCTGGTACAGACACGACGACACCTACAACTCCGATCCCACGCCGGCGCTCTTTACAACCCCAACTCTATCTACATCCTCCGATTGGTTCCTCGACAGTGGCGCCTAAACCCATCTAACCTCCGACCCCAATCATCTTCAATAGGCTCAAAGCTACAACGGCTCAAGTCAAGTAATCTTGGGTAATGGTCATCAACTTCCAATACACAACAAGGGTAAAGGTATTCTATCAACGCCAACAGGTAGCTTGATATTAAAGAATCTCAATCTTGTACCCAATCTCTCATTCAATCTACTTTATGTACAAAAATTAACTCAGGATAACGACTGCATTATTATTTTTTCTCCTAACGACTACGAAATACAGGACCGAAAGACCCACCGTCGTCTTCTCACGGGTCCAACTATTAACGGTCTTTATCCCTTCCAAATCTCAAAATGCGTGGCTTCTCACACCAACGGACTTGCTCTCATATCCGTGCAACATATCCAAGACCTTTGGCACAGGCGTTTAGGCCATCCATCTGCATCCACTTTGGCTGCTATATCCAAACGCCACAGCAACATTAAATCTTCATCTATCATGTGCAACTCCTGTAAAATGGCCAAGGGCCACAGATTACCTACATATCTTTCTACTATTGTAACTAAAACTGCTTTCTCCCTTATTCACTCGGACGTCTGGGGTCCGTTTTCTATCACTTCGAATACCGGCTTTAGATATTACGTGTTATTCATTGACGATTTTTCAAAATTCACTTGGCTCTTTCCGCTTATAAATAAATCAGAAGTGTTTAATAAATTCATCGAACTTCAAAAACTTATAGAACATCAATTCAATAGCAAGATTAGAATTCTTCGATCCGACAACGGCGGTGAATTTATAAACCATAAATTTCAAACTATTGTCGGAACAACGGTATTATACAACAATCCTCCTGTCCCTACTCTCCGTCTCAAAACGGAGTCACCGAGCGCAAGCATCGTCATATTACTGAGACCGCTCGCACCCTATTAACTCAAGCCTCTCTTCCTCAACAATTCTGGGTCGATATCGTGCTCACCACAAATCTGCTCATAAATTGCCTACCTTCACCCAATACGCAATCAAAATCACCATATGAAATCCTTTTCGGAAATCCACCAAACTATAACTCCTTTAAAGTCTTCGGTTGCCTCTGTTACCCGTGGCTCAAGCCTTACATGACCACCAAACTCTCCCCGGTATCCCACCCATGCGTCTTCATCGGTTACGCCACAGCACAAAAAGGCTACAGATGCTTAGACCCTCAAACAAATCGGATCTACACTTCAAATCACGTCATCTTCAACGAATCAATCTTTCCTTACGCCAATAACTCAGTCCACACCACAACTAAGCATTCCGCCCAGCCACTCACGCCCCCCCCCCCCCCCCCCCCCCCCCCTATTGCTCGTTCCCACTTCTAGCCTTAGTACATCCATCGTCCCCTCTCCAACCGAATATGGCTCCAACATCAACCACAACAAATTTCCACACTCCGGTCTCAGAATAACGGCTAATCCACGCAAGCTCAACAACTTCTCATCCAACCACACATGCTGATAACAGACAATCTGCAACCTCTCAGAACCCGCCAAAGCCACAAGGGCACCATATGCTCACCTGGTTAAAAACCGGACATCACCAGCCAAAGAAAATATTTGATCTTGTCCACGCACTTCAAACAACAGAACCAACCACTTACAATCAGGCAGCCAAATCAGAACACTGGCGCACCGCAATGTCTCAAGAATTTCAAGCTCTACAATCTCAAGGGACGTGGGAACTAGTACCTCCCAACACATCTCAAAACGTCCTTGGATCAAATGGACATTCCGTACCAAATACAACTCCGACGGAACCATAGCTCGCTACAAAGCCCGCCTCGTCGCCAAAGGATACAATCAAGAACACGGCATCAACTACACCGAAACTTTCAGCCTCGTGGACAAAATGTCTACCGTACGTAATCTCATTCTCTTAGCCCTTCATCACAATTGGATAATCCATCAACTAGACGTGTCCAACGCCTTTCTCCACCCACAGGACGCTATCCGACACAGTCTACAAGCATCAACCACCCAGATTCCGAGACTCCATCCATCCAAATTATGTCTGTCGTCTGAAGAAAGCTCTATACGGGCTTAAACAATCCCCTCGAGAGTGGTACGCTACCTTATCCAACCACCTGGTTACTTACGGATTCCAGATCAGCTCATCCGATCACACACTGCTCACGTTCAAATACGGCAATACGCGCATCTACATCCTTATCTACGTCGACGATATACTCCTTACAGGTAACTCAACAACCGAAATACACAAACTTCTCTCTAACCTACATGATCACTTTCAGATGCGTAATCTCGGACCATTGTCCCAATTTCTCGGTATTCAAACCCACCATACCAACACCGGCGTCATTCTACATCAGCAAGCTTATGCCAAGAAAATCCTCGACAAAGCCGGGATGGCGCAATCCAAACCAGTTTCAACACCAATCCCCACCAAAACGACGACGTCCTCAGCCTCTACCGAACCATATGACAATCTGCACCTCTACCGACAAATTATAGGTTCTCTCCAGTACCTCACGCTTACCAGATCGGACATTCAATTTGTTGTACAACAGCTATGTCAACACATGCACCTACCGCTAAACACTCATCATGATGCTCTCAAGCGCCTTCTCCGCTATATACAAGGTACTACGCTACTCGGTATTCCCTTAAACCGCAAATCTCTTTTATTACAAGGATATGTTGATGCAGACTGGGCAAGCAATCATCAAGACTGAACCTCTATTTCTGGCTTTTGCAACTTTCTTGGTCAATCTCCAATCTCTTGGCAAGTTAAGAAACAAAGCACAATAGCTCGTTCCTCCACCGAGGCCGAATACCGAGCACTGGCAGCAGAAGCATCCGAGATTTTATGGTTAAGACGACTTCTAGAAGAACTCCACACACCTCAAGATCTACCTACAATAGTCTACTGCAACAACACATCGGCAATCGCCCTCGCCAACAATCCGGTCTTCCACGCACGTACCAAACCCATAGAGGTTGACTGTCACTTTATTCGGGACTGCATCAAGAAACAACACATCTCCGTCAATCATATATGTACAACCGACCAAATTGCCGACCTATTCATAAAGGCCTTACCTACTCAAAGATTCCAGTATCTCTCCAGCAAACTCACAGCTACCTTGTAGCCATTAGTTTGAAGGGGGCTGTTAACAAACATTCCACGTGTCAAGCAATGTTTGGGTTACAAGGTTAACGTTAGAATAGGTCGTACAGTTCTTTATCATTGTTGCCTATATATACTTTGCTCTTCTGTAACAAAAATGAAATGAGAAAAACATCTTTCTACTTTCTCTGTTATTGTTCTGGCACTTTCTCTATCTCCGTCCTATCTCTCTCTAAAAGACGAGACTACTCTTTCAACAGGATTATATTCTTAATTGCAACAACATATTTCATTCTTACAATCTTGATATTTTGTGTATTATGAAAACTAAAATTTCTACTCATCAAATCTCATATTTCTGTTTTTAAACAACTCATATTAAACAACCCATGAGTTGTTTAAAAACAAAGGTAATCATCACAATTTTTTTTTCCAAATATAAAAGAATATGGATAAAGTGGAATGCAAACAATACTTCATTTAGTCCTATTTATACTTTCGACCAGGTTATCCATATGGAAGTCACTTATGACACCAATAAAGAAATTCTTCCTCTGTAATTTATGCTACCAATCCAGTCATTGAAAGAGACTTTTATGGGATTTCGTTATACTCCTTGGGAGCCAAATTATTGATTCATGGATTATCTTAGGAGACTTTAACTACTGCATGAGCATGGATGAGAAAATTGGTAGCAAAACCATTCCTGTTAAGAAACTTTGGTAGCTTAAAAATCTGATTTTTGAAGCAAGCCTCTTGGAATTGAGCCAAATTATTTATTCATGGATTATCTTAGGAGACTTTAACTACTGCATGAGCATGGATGAGAAAATTGGTAGCAAAACCATTCCTGTTAAGAAACTTTGGTAGCTTAAAAATCTGATTTTTGAAGCAAGCCTCTTGGAATTGGCCTCAGTTGGCTTAAATTTCACTTTGTTTGACAATCTTATGGACCTTCCCATTCACATCAAACTGGATATATCCCTTATAAATGAAGAATGGATGAAATTGTTTCCTTTCTCCTTTTACTAAGTTGAAACCCCTACTTTCTTGGACCATTCTCCTCCCCCACCACCCATAAAAATTTTTCACAGATTCTAATTTAAAAAATATTAGATCAAATTCCCTTCATTCTGGGAGCTCTTAAGATACATTTTCACACAACAAGTTCTAGGAAACCCCATCACATCCATATATACCAAGCTTCAATAACTTAAAATTTCCATTAAAGCGTTTGATTAGTCATCCTCTTCCCACCTCAAATCCACCATTCATAATGTGGAAGATGTGCAAAATAACTATTTCTCTTAGCTTGATAGTGACTCCTTTGTGGACCTCCGAAAGAGCACCGCACGAACGGGTCAATTGGAATGGCAGATTGGATCGTGCATATAACTAACCATTGAGAATATAGGCTTTCACCAACACTCCTTGATGGGTAGTAATATACAAGACCTAGTCACGGGTTTCCCCCATCCGATACAAAAGTTTGAGTGGGGTTTAGTAGATGTGGGGCCAAGTTTCCCACGGGCGTAAGCCCCCGTGGTTAATTACATCTCAGGCCGAAGCCCGAGAAAACTCTCGATTAAGGATCACATATTATCCCTTCCTAAAGTGGGATTAGCACGAGGGGGTAGACTAAGAAGTCCTACTCAAAAGGAAGAAACGTCCCAAAGGGTTGAATCAGACATGCGTGGCTCATTCCAGCATTCGGAGGCTCTAAGGTACTAAACAGAAACTGGAGAAAATCAAAGTCAGACAATCAATCACATGCGTGAGAGAAAGATGGAGGTGGCGTCATCCTATGACGTAGATATGTAGGATTTAGGATCCCTGAAAAGAAATGACCTACCCACTATTTTAGGCATACTACGGGACCGAATGTAGTAGCCTTGAACCCTAAATCTAGATTGGGCTTAGTGTTCTACAAACAACACTAAGGCCCGTGTCCTAGCTAATGCAGTGCAAAACCTGGACTTACCCCGGCCTGGATGGGGGAGCCAGCTAACCACCTAGTCGATTCAGAACCATGTTATCAAGTCAATTATGAAAGATGGGCGGGTGGTATAGTTATTGGAAATAGGACCGACATCTAGGGAATTTCCTAATTGGTCCTAGACTTATATATGTTAGATGCTCCTAGCTAATGCAATTAAATTTTAATTAGTTGATTACTAATGCAATGCATGTTAGTTGAATTGTCAGCTCATGAATGCTATAGAACTTTAAAAATAGGCTTATTATAATTTTTTTTTTTTTGAAAAGACTGGGTCTCCCTAGATCCGACACTTCATCCTCATAGGCCAGATTATCCGGACTCTACCCGCAGGCAGGGAGATGTCTTATAAGAAGGAGAGAAAGATGCAGTAATATGCATGCGACCACAGACGATTCCGGTAATTTCCTAGGTTCGTTAAATTTCTATGTTATTTAAAACTTAAATTTTTAGAGATTAATTACGAGTAAAAGAATTTTATATTCCTTAATGAGCCTAATACGATCCATGCGAAAATAAAAATGGCATGCAAGAAAGAAACCTAGAAAAAGCAGGTATTTCTACTACGCACATCAGGAAAGCACATCAATATAAATCCAAACCAATCAAATAAATGTCCATAGGCTAACTGCCCTTTAATTACAACCCAGGGTATGTAGAAAAGTAAAGTGGCCGGGCACCACTGCCAACAACCCGGATTTCTAAGCCTATGACAGACGCCAACAACTTTGAGTGGAATATTGGGTCTTCAATCTTCAGTATCTTCAGTCTTCTGAGTATCTCCTCCTTGGACTCCTTGGATCACTCCTCCTTGGACTCCTTGGATTCGTCGTGGCTTGAATATTCAAACGAAGAGACAATTCTCCCTTGGCAGGGGGTATTACCTTTTCTCTTTGGATATCTAAAGCCATCCAACTCGGTCTTCCAAATGGAAGAAGACGCTCCCCTTTAGGGATGCATTCTATTTTTGGAATCTGAGTTGGATAAGAATATCCCAACTCGAAGTTGTTTTCACAACTCTTAACAGATATTACAGATCATTACATTAAATAGAAAGCAGAAAAGCTAAAGTCCCTGCAAGGTTATCCTAATAAAAATCTCAAGCAGTTTATATGGAAATAAAAATAACTCAAACAGTTGACTCTGTGCCAAGCCATGCTCTTAGTTATGAGGGTTAAGCAGCTCCATCTGTAGCAGTTATAATTATTTAATGATTTTAGCCCTCATTATATCAGGGGGGCTGAGCAAGCACCTGTATAAGACAGTGTTAGAAATTATAACGGTGCCCCCCTTTTATTAGCTTGAGCATGGCCACCTGTACGGAAGAACATTATATATATATATATATATATATATATATATATATATATATATATATATATATATATATATATATATATATATATATGGCGTTCCTAACCTAGGGGTAAGTCTAATGCCCATCACATCACAGAGTACAGTAAAAGTAAGCAAATACAACAATCAATTTCAAACAGCATGCTGTGAAAATCACGGAAAGCTCCAGCACACAGCAAAAAAATAAAACCCATCGACCTAACCTAGATCTAGAAGTGGTGCCCTAGCAAAAAATTCTATGTGTGTGTAAGGCTTGTATGGTTTGGATAGATCCTAAGTTGGATGGTTGTTTGAAATTATCTAGAGTTCAGGTATGTTGAAAATCAGGGAATGGAGTTTTGGTTGAAATTCAAATATTAGTGAATTAGGGTCCATTCTAATTATTTTAGTTTGTTGATCAGTTTTAAGAGCTTAGGACACTGATATTTAAAGTTCAAGTGATATTAGCCAGTTTTAGAAATTCTCGGGTCCTCCTAGGAACTAGACTAAGGGTCCAAAAAGTCACTATGGGAGAAAGGCTAGGTTTGGGATTTCTATCATCTTAGAAAAATACTAGATCTTAATACAAGCAGTTAGACAGGTAGTACACTAAAATCAGAATTTTCTAGGCAAAGTTATGAATTTTCTAAGTTTCGGGCCCTAAATGAACTAGGGTTGACCAAAAAGTTGACTTTCTAATTTAGGTGAGTTTCTAGAATCCTGATATTTTTAATAAATACTAGACCCTAATAGGAGTCTAATTCAAGTGAGTTTGCCTAATTTGGAATTTTTTACAATTAGTTATGAGTTTTCTAAGTTCAGGGTATTTAAGGGAATTTCTAAATTTCCTAATAAATGGCTGATTTTATCATTTTCATCCAAATCAGCCCCAAACAGATTGGAATCATCTCCAAAGGTCAGAAATGACCTAAGAAAGTGATCCCAAGTGTTTGGAGAAAATTTGGGATTTTTACTAATTTTTAATGATTTATTAAGGGCAAAAAGGTAATTTCTACCTATGGTCAAATTAAGGGTCAACCTGAAGCCAAACTAGGAAGACCTATTTATCTAAAGTCAAAGATCAGACTCTGGTCAGTTCAAGATATTATGGGTAATTTTTTGACCTAAAATGTATTTATTATAATTTTTAGAAGGTCTCGGGACCCTATTTAACAAGTTAATTAGGGTTGTTTAATTAAGGGGTCTAACAAGCCCTAAAAAATCCTAAAAAATTTAGGGAGATTTATGAAGTCCCTAAGTTCAAGTGTTGAGGATTTTATGTCAATCGGTGATCTATCCTAGTCCCTAAAAAATTTCTAAGTTCGTTAGATGGTTCCTTAATTATTGTCCTTAAGATGTCACTACGTTGTTTGGGTCTAAAATACAATTTACACTAACCCTCAACGTAATAATGCATGAAAAATACATAAAAACAGTAAACAAGCCATGTCCTTAGATCTAGGAGAGCCTAAACTAAGTGATCGTGGTGCAATCCTATACATGCAGACTACGATACAAGAAAAATAAATATAACTAATGAAGGGATTAGTGAATGATTGGAATCTAACCATCCACTAACCCTCTCCCCCATGATTTGCTCTTCACACATAGAATTCATGTTTAAAATTTCATGCAATAGCGGATCTCCCGGAATTAGGAATTTAATAACATAAGTAATTTCGCAAATACTCAAAATAATTATAAATATATATAATCTTTGAAAAATAATTTACTTTAAAATAGGTCAATTTATATCTACATAAATATAGGGGAGACCCACTGACCACCCAAGCAAGATTTCAAAATAGTGTTGAAAATAATTTGTAATTTGAAAATAATTATTATAATAATTATATAAATAATACTAAAATACCTAAATAATCAAATCCCAACAGAAATCTATCAGGACAATCAAAATCAAGCTCTAAAAATAATTTTAAAATAAAGTGTACAATTTTTTGAAAAGATCGAGGGGTTGTACTCTGAAATCCGATTTAAAACGACGGAGTTATGAATTTTACAAGTTTAAATACAATAATAGAATATTTTTAAAATGGTGTCCTTTTACTATTTTCAAAATAACTGCTGATATACCTAACATTTTTAAACAAGAATGGTCTTAAATCGTACAGAATTCAAATACGAACAAAACAAGGTGCTGTGGCGAAAACGGATTTAAAACGAGAAAGTTGTGCATTTTCGAAGTTTAAATAAGATAATATAATATTTTTAAATAGTGTTCTTTTGCTGTTTTCAAAATAACTGCAGGTATGACTAATATTTTGAAACAAGAATGATTTCAAGTCATGCAGAATTCAAATACGATCAAAACAAAGTATTGTGCGTCGGAAACAGATTTAAAATGAGAAATGTATGAATTTTTAAAGTTTAAAGTAATAAATGGATGTTTGAATTTTGAAATTCAAAATTCATGGAGGGAATTAAGGATTTCAAATTCAAAATTCATGAAGGGAATTAAGGAGGCTTTAATGCTTCCTTAATTTTGGGGGTTGGATTTAGAATGAATTAAGTCATCCTAATTAATTCAAAATTCAATTGAGGGAAAATTTGAAAACTTTCATAAAATGAATTTTATAATTTATGAAAGAATTTGAATTTCAAATTTGGGGAAATTTGAATTCAAAGACAAACTAAATTATGGCAATCCAAAATTATGAATTACTTAAAATAATAATAATATTAAACATAATTAATATATTTTTAAAAATAAATAATGATAATAATAATACTAAAAAATAGATTTTTTTTATTTTAAATTTATTTTTTATACTTAAAAAAAAAAGACGAAGATTCATTCTCTTGATGGAGACAACAAAACATTATGAAATTTTAAACACAAATAAAACGAATGAAAAGCATTCGTGGGGGAGTGATTTTGTATTCTAAAATGAGGTATATAAAAAAAATTATTTAGATCTATGTGTTGTAACCTAGATCTAAAGTTTTTTTTTTTTTTTTGAGAAAGTCTTACCGTTAGATCTTCGAGGTCTTCAAACGGTTGAGCTTATAGATTGTCCTCGTATGTTTCTCTAGTTGAAACCACGAACAAACGAACTCTAGATCAATCGGATCGATGCCTTGGATGGATCTAGCCTTGATCTCGCCGAAGAATCGCCGTCGGCGGAGTTTGACCAGTGGATTTGAGTGGAAGAAGGTGGGGAGAAGTTGGAAGAGCTCTCACACCAAGAAGTTTGGGTTGAGAGTGGCTAGGGAGAGAATAGAAGCTAACCCCTCTCATGAAGCCCTAAAAGAGTATTTAAATGATCAAGACATTAGATCTACGGCTAGGATTCATCCCAAGACTAATTAGGAGGGAATTGAAGTCATGCAAGGTTTGGATCTGATTTAGGCTTTTAATGGGCCTAATGGGTCAATTTTGACCCATTAAGGCTTGGGTTGACCTAATCAAAGTTTGACTCGGTCAACCTAGCCTATGTGGACCCATGGAATATGGTCGGGTCAAAAAAGAGGTCAACACCCTTAAATCCTATTCTAAATGCAAACGACACCAACATTAATGAGAGCCTATAAAATTACTATTAAGCTTGTGCCTCATGGATCTTTCAAAGAGAAAAAGCCAAATGGCTTGAAAGGGAGATGATGAACTAAAATTTCTCTATGACAAAAGTAATGACATAAAGAACAACAATAAAATTAGGAAAATCAACATGCCTACGGGTATCCTTGTTGACTTCTACATATGTCGCACGATCAATACAAGCAACATATGTGATGATCAATTATTGTTGGTAAACAAGACATCGTTTAGAACAAAGATCGGAGTATCTCGATCATAATGAATTGATTAAAACTTTGTCCGATTACAAAATGAATCATATCAATGCATTCAGGACATCAAATATACCAAATACAAGTTATTTGTATGCGACTCGATCGAATGACAATGTGTTAGTGGATGCGACGCTAAAAAAACACTATCGAAATGACCTTCACTTGTTAAACAAGCTTTGTCGATGAGTTTAGAGCATCGAATTTAACCAAAGAGGGATCCCGTGATATCAAATTGAACGAAAGCGATCGAAATCAACGGACTACTGACATACTCGACGTTGCCCAAACGTCGTCCGTTTGCAAAATAAATTTCTACATTATATTCGGAACGTTGAAAATACAAGAAAATGACTATCATACTGTCTGGATCCTTATATGAACGAAAATGCAAAATTGACGCGTTACGAGGTGACGACGACACATGAACTAGAACACAATAAATAAATAAAAATTTGTCAAGCATTGATATATTATTTTATATAATTTAATTAATAATTATCATAAATTAATATATAAATATATCAATTTAATATCATTTCTTATGCGTGTGTCCAAATTCTTGAGATCTTTCAAATCATGTTATGGGCATTTCTTACGTTATAAAATAATATTTAGTTTTATTCTTATATAAATCTCATGATAATAGTATCATACTATTTATTATATAATAAAACAAAAAAAAAGCGCCACTTCTGATATCTATTATCTACAGCAATGCATATCCTCCATATTTAATTATATTTTCTTATTTCATTCCACCACCTGACCAACTCATGCTCTCACATGCATATCTCTTCCTTTAACACGTCTTGCTATGTATCTACAACTCAACACGTTTCCTGCATAATTCATATTCTCATCACACATTGCAATCCACCTGTTGGATCAAATGACATGCAAAGAGCCACATCTTCCTTGATTTTATAAACTTCAAATCATAACAGCCACTGATCTTGTTCCTCTCCACTTCGCAAGCTTTCTCACGTCCCAGCTCAAGCCAGCAACCCCTCTGTTCCTCTTGCCGCAACCAACCCCCAACCTCTCAGCCACTTGTTTCAATTACCAAAACCTGCACTCAACTCCCTCTACCATATATCTCACAGCAACCGAGCCTTACAAAAAAATCCAAACATCCAATCTCTCCAACTCTTTTAGTAAACTGAACTCCAAATCTAGTTCTCCCTCACAACCCATGTTTAATCGCCTCTCTGCCACTTGAATTTTATATATATATATATCTAAAAATCAAATCAGAAAATAAATAAATAAAAAAATATCTTCAGCCTCTGGTCGCAAATCTCTGTCGTCGTCATCCTCTCGCTCGTCAAGGTATATTGTTCTCCAAACTCTAAAATCTCAAACCCATTATCGACGTTTGCGACGGACCGGAGAATCACATATATGCGCTCTCGTAGCACAGTAGGAGGGAGCCCGGTGCGACGCATACGGCGAGGTGGATAAGCCTTATACACGCTCTTGTAGCGTGGTGGGGATGTTATTTAAGTACCTGTACATGCCCTTGTGACGTGGTAGTGAAAGTTACTTGTGTTCTCATACCGGTAATTTTGAAGGCCTCATACACGCTCTTGTAGCGTGGTGGGATGAAAGATATACGGCTCGGTGTCCCCCGACACCCACCATACACGCTCGAGTAGCGTGGTGGGATGGTCCAGTTGTCCGTAGATGCCCCCTATGCGGGGCAGACGCCGGAATACTGCCAAAATTCTGACGATCAAAAGCCTGAATAAAATAATTTGATATTTCTTAAGCTCAAACAAAATAAATTTGAGATATTTCTTTGACTCAAATTAAATAATTTTTGTAGATTTCTTAAACTCAATTGAATAAAATTTGAAGAATATTTGAGCTTGAGTTGAATTATTAATATAAAAATAAAATCAATCAAATTAATATCAAATTATTTTGTTTGGCAACATCTCTCTGTTATGCCTTTTGGGTCATGGTGGTATGATGGAAACTCTTTGGAAATATTTATAAAGTGGAAGTGACAAATAAATTTTGTCATAACATGTTGGTTTGTGTTTCCAATAGCTTTCATGTTAAAAAAAAAAATCATAACATGTGGGTTTGTGTTTTCAGCACCTTGATGTTAAAAAAATATTAAAAAAAAAGAAGAGAAGTAGAATTTCTCTTTTTATATATTCCTGAACAAACAATGATTAATTTGAGTATGCAAGGAGAAATAATAAGTGCTTTAAAGTCTCAAGGAAGAGTATTGATTGTTGGGAGAAGTTGAAGCCCAATGTAGACAAATCCAAATGCAATCATAACAAATTTAATGGCTACGATTGGATTATGGTTGGTGGAGAGAAACATAATTCACCAGATTTTAGTCATTACATTTTGGTGTATTGAATTCAATATTAAATTGAATTCAAGAATTAAAAAAAAAAAAGAAAGAAGAAGAAGGAGAGAGGAGGGATAAAGCAAGTGGAATGAAAGAGTTGATGGCGATTGATGGCAAAATTCATGAGTTCCTTGTTAAGGATTTCAACTCTTTGGAGACATTATAGTTTATAGAAGAATAAAAAAGTCCTCCATTCCTTATGAATATTGTTGCTATATTATGATAGTAACTTCAATAAATATTAATTCAAGGCTTATGTTGATCGAGTGGACTAAAATATAATCAATAGAATGGAAAAATATTGTCTTATAGAACCATCAGTAAGTGTTCATAACTATCAAAGACATGAATACTATATGTAAGAAGAAATTGATGCAGCTGAAGGAAATCAAATTTTAGTAGCAAGTGGAAACAAAGTTCTCATATAAGGCAATGAAAGAAAAAAGCAATGGTTTGGTAAGATTTTTTTATTCAAAAATGTGATACTTTTTCAAAGATCTTGTTTAGAGTAACACGCCACCGGATCCGCACCACTTTTACATGTGGACAGAAGGCGTTTGTAGACCTCTAAAATAAAATTTTGTGCATATTCTAACGAAAACTATATGCACAAATAATCCTATTTGACTTTCAAATGCTCCCCTCCTACATTAAAATTGACAACATTGAGTAGAGTAATGACGCCTCTAAGATGCGTGTAGTAGCTTTAGGAAGCAAGCGACTTCCTCGAGAAGAGTGCTCCCACCTTGAGAAGAAAATTACGACCTCGAGAAGCATGCATATTAAATTTTGAAAGCTTGCATATGCTCTGACAAAATATATCAGATAAAAGTAAAGTTTGAGATTGCTACACATATCAAAAGTGAACCTAAATTCAAGTATAATCCTCCTGTTCAAATAGAATGGAGTTGACAAGCCTTGAATACGGTCGTGAAAGGTTCACTACTAAAGCATAAAAATCGATATTAAACCCAATCTTCTGTTAATATGCAAACAGAATTGACACGGTTTATTAATAAATAAACAAGCTATTTCCAAATCCCCCCGATG